>JALIGW010000005.1:66341966-66379466 GCA_023053685.1 Diadophis punctatus similis
AATTAGTAATCAAAACAGCTCCAATATTTGGATCAGTTTGAGTCGACTGCTAGGAGAGCTTAGTTATTATTTCTGAGCTCAGAAAACTAGACCGCCGAAGATGAATGAAGTTATTTTGTGGGTACAGTCTCACGTCTGACATCGATCTTGATCTTGGTTCAATGATGTATTGCAAAGAATTTCTCTTTGGCGCACATATGCCAAGTCAGAGGTCTCTGCAGCAAATCATGATGTTAAAATAATGATACACATTATCAGGCAAATGACACCATTGCATACATACTTCACAACTCATACCCATACATTGCTTGCAACATTTGTGTAACGACATCATGGCACACTTTCAATTGTTTGCCACCCTTCATTTTATTGTACTCATAACCATGCTTGTACTTCTTATATATTCACAATCATGTTTATACTTTGTTTATACTTTGTTTGTAATCATATACATGCTTGACAAAATGAATAAATAAATTAAGATAGATAAGATAACATTTATTGTCATTTTGTTTACTGTGAGCAAACTGGCACAGATGAAAAACAAAATTCTGTTGCCTGCTCTCAAAAGAAAACATATATCTACCCATACACATGCACAACACACATATATGCATGATATATACATATATTTGTACATATACACATATACATATGCATAGATACCTATATCCATACACACACACACACACACACACACACACACACACACACACACACACACACACAGAGAGAGAGAGAGAGAGAGAGAGAGAACAGGGGTGGGTTCTAACTTACCTCGCCGCCAGTTCGCTTCCTCCTGCGCCGCATGGGAGCGCGTGCGTTGCACATCACATGCGCACGCTGCATGCGCACGCATGTGCAGAAGCAAAAAACAGCTTCTTCGTGTGCGCAGAAGTGAAAACCAAGATGGCGGCTCCTACAGTGCCGCTGAGAGAGCTGGTTCAGGGGCGTGGCTAGTCAGCCATCGCTGCCGGATCAGTGAGCGGGGGGGAAATTCCCCCTACCGGTTCTATAGAATCAGTCCGAACCGGCAGGAACCCACCTCTGATACATACATACTATACATACTAAGCTGCTGCCTTACAAGGCAGGCAGGCAGGCCAGGTTCAAATCCCAGTAAGGGTATGGCTATCTGACGAGACCTAAGTAGCTCGAAATAGATCTATAATAGTCTCCCTTTATTTTCATTTATCAGCAAAAAATGCTACACACACACACACAAACACACACACACACACACACACACACAAACACACACACATATATGTTTATTCTGTCTAGTTTAATCTGACGAGAGCAAAATAGCTCAAAATAGATCTATAATAGTCTCCCTTTATTTTCATTTTTCAGCAAAAAATGTTACACACACACACACACACACGTGGTCGTGCCACATCTTCATGGAGGGTGTCATCTTCATGGATGTGGCACGACCATGAACTCGAAGCCAAAAAACAGCAATGCAGCTCACCAGCTCAAATCCCCCTGCAAGTCAGACTAACCTGAGCACACCCCCAGCCAATCAGAGCACAGCCAACCCCCCAGCCAATCAGAGCACAGCCAAGCCCCCAACCAATCAGAACACACCTGCAACCAATCAGAACACAGCCAAGCTCCCACCCTATCAGTTCAAACCCCCACTGGCAGTTAAAAGGAAGAAACATTGCTCCTAGAAGCAGGAAGCAGAAGACACCAGCCTGATGATGATGAATGAGACTTCATCGAAATGTCGCCAAGACACTTCCAATTTCACATGGGAGAAAACCTGAATAACCAAACACCCGCGAAAACCTCAGAAAACACACACACACACACACACACACACAGACACACACACACACACACACACACACACACACATATATATATGTGTGTGTGTGTGTGTGTGTGTGTGTGTGTGTGTGTGTGTGTGTGTGTGTAAAACTGTCCATCTTGAATACATAGTAGAAGGAGGAAACTTGAGCGTTCACAAGATTGATACTATATGGAACAAAACTGTGACTGAATCTGGATGTTCTGCTTCGGATACCATGAAGCCTCCTCCCAGAAGGTAACAAGGAAAACAAGTTGTGAAGACAATGCATAGTGTTCCAGATAATACTGAAGACCCTGGTCAAGCAATACTTATATGTTATGTCCTGGATAGAAGGGAGTGAGCTGCCAATAATCTTTTCTGCCGTCCTCACCACTCTCTGCACCACCTTCCTGTCCGAAGCAGTAATGCTTCCAAACCAGTCTGTAATGCAATGTGACAGGATGCTCTCAGTCGTCCCTCTGTAGACAGTGGTAAGGACAGGGGGAGGAAGATGTACTTTTCTCATGCAATGCAGAAAATGTAGGCGCTGCTGTGCTTGCTTCACCAGTTTCTCACTGTTAAGCAACCAAGCTAGCCTACTCATTAGCTGCATCCCCAGAAACTTAATGCTGCTAACCACCTACACAGGTGAATCATTAGAACACAGATGTGTGGCTGTACCTGCCTTTTCTGAAATCGGCAATGATCTCTTTAGTTTATAGTTTCCCCATACAAAAATATACTAAAATAAAATGTAAAAACTATTCACTTGTTAAGTGTGTCTGAGGAAGTGTTTGGCAGGATTTATTGATTGATTAAATTTATAGCACACTTCAGTTGTATGGATCATGACATGAAAAACAATAGAAATTAAACATACCAAAATCTTAAGTTAAAAACACAAAGACATACTGTACATCCCAGATTGTATCTGGTGTCTTCCGCCCAATCCCCTCAGTGAAGCTCTGTTTTTCCACTGCCCATGCACATGGGCAAAGTGCGCACGCGGCCACGCAGCGCGGGAGGAAGCAAACCAGCACCCCAGTGATCAGTATAAAAGAAGTAGTTTGAGTGGTTTGCTCATGTAGAGAGAATAAATTGGAAAACAAATCTATGGAAGAAAAATGAATAGCTTGGGAAAAGACCAAGAAAGTCATGTTGGATGGAGTTTATGAGATCCTTCAAAAAGGAGAAGTGAAAAACTTAAGGAGCAAAAGGCAAAGAAATATATGGATGTGTTGCAAACTTGGATGGATTGCAAGATAGAAAGGTATAGTGAAATATATTGTATAGTATAAATATATACTACTATAAAGTATATATAGTATAAAAGCTGTATTTCTATTTCCTTTCTCTAATCTCCGGCATTTAATTTCCATTTTTCCACTTGCCACTTTTCACTCCTTTTCTTTTCTTACATTTTGTATTTTATCAGACAATAGTATAACATGTATGTAACTCAGTCGCTTAAAGCTGTGGTCTCCAAATTTCCGGCTTTGCGGACCGACGGGGAAGGGGAGAGGGGATGGTTCTCCATGAGTGGTGGGCAAGCATGTGCGCATGCATAGCTCTATTTGCATAAGCATTGGGCACACCACTCACACAACTGGAATTGCGCATGAACCCTTGCCTGACCATTGCATGTGAAATTGGAGCTGCATGCATGCCCATGCTCGCCCTGCCGCTTCTGCAGTCCAGTTCTGAATGGGTTCCAGTCTGGTAGTGGTCCACAGCCGGGGAGTTAGGGACCCCTGGCTTAAAGGCTGGTAGGGGAAATCTTTCCAGCTGACTGTGAGCTGAGGTGGCCCAGTGGTTAGAATGCAGTACTGCAGGCTACTTCTGCTGGCTGCCTGCAATTTGGCAGTTCGATTCTCACCAGGCTCAAGGTTGACTCAGCCTTCTATCCTTCTGAGGTTGGTAAAATGAGGACCCAGATTGTTGAGGGCAATATGCTGACTCTGTAAACCGCTTAGAGAAGGCTGGAAAGCACTGTGAAGCGGTATATAAGTCTAAGTCCTATTGCTATTATCATTTGAAGATGCAGTGGAGTCAAGTCCTGAGCTTTTCTGTCGCCAAAGAAATGTATCTTGGGAAGAAGCAAATCAGCAAGGAAATAAAACACCTGCTTTTACTGGTTCGGTAAAATGCTTTCCAAGTAAGAGAAGGATAATCTCTAAATGTTTCTATATTTTGATAGCACCCAGTGCCCTGAAGAACAAAACATACTGAAACATGGGAATGTAGCCAAATCTGAATAATCTACTAGATGTTTCCTCCTTCTTCATTGAACAGAACACTGTGAGCTCATTTGGCAGATGTACATTTTACTGGTCATTTGCTTTACTTATGAAAATTATTCAGAGTAACATCAAGGCTGCAGTTCATGACTTGCATTAGAGATTTCAGCAAACCAATGAAAATACTGAACGTATGGTTCCTTGTCCATTTCCAACTCCACTGACCTCACTACCAGTTAAGCTTTTTTGCAGCTAGGACGCCACTTAGGTTTTGATTGCATGCCAAAGTTTGCACTCCGACAAATACATGGGACGAGGATATAATTGGAGTTGATTCAATAGAATTGATTCAATAAAAATGCAATTAAAATTACATTAATCGAGTTAACTCGATAAGATCTCATTTGCATCCATCTTGACTCTTGGTTGCTTCTTCATTATTTATTTATTACACATATAAATCTCCCTAGCTCCATAAGGACTTTGGATGTGGGAATTTCAGGTTGCGCAATGTTGAATTAAACCCTTCTTTGCCACTGCATCCAAATATGACAACTTACTGTATGTCCTCTTTTACGTTTGGTATGCTTGCAGTTGCAATGTGCTGGTTGAGATGAAATAATAGGTTCGAATCTTGGCTTAGGAACTCAAGCCATAGTTTGCAATGTTTAAATGCAATGTTAAACTATGGCAAGTTTTAGTCGATGACAGGAGAAAGGGAAAATGAAATAAGAAAGGGGGGAAGAATGGGGTAATCTTACATGTATTTGCTTGGGCACAGAATGAGGGATTTCTGGATGGAATCAATGAATAAATAAATAAATATGTGTTTTAGATTGGATGACCCTCATAGCATGTTCTGAAGTCATCTTTTCAAGCAGCATTTTGTCTTAAATCACCGTTTTCAGAGGAAAGACTTATTGGAAGAGAATGCCTTGTCTGATTCCCTAGTGAGAACGAGGAGCTTGCTTCTTTTCTTGATTCTTAATGAAGCTTTGCTGTGTCAGCCAATGTTGTGTCCAGAATTGGTGCAGTTGATCCATTCCACTCTCCAGAGCACCTGGACAAATGTTCAACGTTCAGCCTGAATTTATTTCCCATGAGCCAGAAGAAATAACAAAGCCCAGAAGTACATAAAAAAGTATGCAGGAGAAGGCTGACTTGGCGAACATAATTCATAATTCACGTTTTTGTAATTTCCAGCCTGGACTAGAAAATGATGTTTTACACAAGGCTATTTTGGAAAAGCAAATGGAAGGTTCAATCTCTCCCATTGCAAAGTTGTGATATGATTGTGTTAAGACAGGGGTGTCAAACTCGATTTCATTGAGGGCCGCATCAGGGTTTGTTTGACCTGCGGGGCCGGGTGGGGGTGGGCCGGGGTGGGGGTGGGCCGGGATGGGGGTGGCCAGGGTGGGGGTGGCCAGCTCAACATCACTCATCAAGGCTCCATTTTCAGCTGCGATGGTCTCCTGCAGCCCTCTACCAGCAAAAACAGAGCTTGGGGAGGTAGCATGCGGCCCTCCCAAGCTCTGTTTTCACTGGCAAAGCACCATGGGCAGGTCCTTCACTGTTTCCAGGGCGGACCCATGGGCCTGATCTAAGCACCCCATGGATTGGATCTGGCCCATGGGCCTTGAGTTTGACACCCCTGTGTTAAGAGCTCTGGTGATGCAGTGGTTAGAATGCAGTACTGCAGGCTAACTTTGCCCACAGCCAGGAGTTCGCTCCTCACTGGCTCAAGTTTGACTCAGCCTTCCATATTTTTGAGTTCAGTAAAATGACCCAGATTGTTGGGTGTAAGAACCGGTAGCAGAAATTTTGAGTAGTTTGGAGAACCGGTAAATACCACCTCTGACTGGCCCCGCCCCCATCTATTCTCTGCCTCCAAGCTGATCGGGAGGAAATGGGGATTTTGCAGTAACCTTTCCCTGCAGTGGGGAGGGAATGGAGATTTTACAGTATCCTTCCCCTGCCACGGCCACCAAGCCACGGCCACCAAGCCACACCCTGCCTACCAAGCCGCGCCCACAGAACTGGTAGTAAATTTGTTTTGAATCCCACCACTGTTAAGTGCTATTGCTATATGCAACTGCCTGGATTTATAGACGACTAAAACTCTCATTTATTTATCTGTTTGTCTGTTTGTACTCTTAAATTAGGAATTTATTATGCTGCAACAATTTTTGAATTAACTTATCCAGATTCTGCTAACTTAACGCATTAAAAAAATCTATTCCTGTGGAATTCAGATTTCCATGATATTCAGACCAGTTTTATTTGCCAAGTTGTGGCCATTGCAGTATCCTCATGGTCATGTGATTTCCAATGCTCCCTATCCGCTTCCCACAAGGAAACTCAATGGAGAAGCCAGCAGGAAGTCAAAGTCGCTCCCCCTCTCACTCCTTTTTTGCTCACCTGTTTATCTATTTACCGTAAGTAAGTTAATATTGACTTCAATAATAACTCCATTTGCCACTACAATTATTTTTCTATTTATAATATGTGCTATTCTTAAATGATCAAGGGACCATCAAGCATTGAGGTGAAAAAATTTCATGGTCAGCCTAAAATGTAATGTTCATTCTGGTCACATCAGACTGCACTATGTTTCTTTCAAAGGATGACCCAACGGGTCACAAGGTTGTCTTGGTAGCATATATAACTCTGAATTTCTTCAAGATTCAGCAGCTACCTTTCTATTTCCAGACTCAGTGCAAGGAAATTTGTCTTTTCTTTTATAGCTTTAAATGAAAGAACCCTTTTTACATCATGTTCTCCAGCATGCTTCTCAATCAATCTCAGAGAACCTGGTACATGTTCTTTTACCAATTGAGGCTGGCTAATTTCCACCCGTGATTTGAGTTGCTATTGTTGCTTGAATTGCTATTGTTAAATTGGGGAGAAAGGTCCATTTTTATGTGCTGATTTGTAAAGCTTTGGGTTTTTAAATAATAAATAAGAAGAAGTGCCGTGCATAAGTAGAACCAATAAGAAAATCTGGAGAAAATTCACAAGCTAGCTATGAGTGTCAATTGCTTGTTTTTGTTCATCCTAACCATCTATCAATAATCATGTCTGTATGTCATTTTTCATTCCATTTATGTATTAGCACTTGGAAGATTTGTGAGTTGAGAGTGGATTTCTGCTCAAACAATGGAATTTCTCCTCACTTTCACTCTTCTTGCACCCAATCCTTTCTCTAACGGATTTAGATACATAGTAGAGGACAAAGGGGAAAGTATCTTTTGCTAGCAAATGATTTTGTGTCAGCTGAAACTCAAATCCAACAGTGGCCCTTATGATTTTGTTTGAGCAAAGAATTCCATGCTAATTGTAATTACCAAAGTATCTTTAGTGACAGGATAGACAGAGATCATAGAACATCAACTGTATGAACTTGATGGGAACGTATAAGCAATTTAATGCAACAAGCATTACTAGATGTACTGCAGGGTCATTATCTAATAATAATAATAATAATAATAATAATAATAATAATAATAATAATAATAATAATAATAATAATAATAATAATAATAATAATAATAATAATAATAATAATAATAATAATAATAATAATAAAGTTGAAAGGGACCTTGGAGGTCTTCTAGTCCAACCCCCTGCTTAGGCAGGAAACCCTACACCACTTCAGACAAATGGTTATCCAACATCTTCTTAAAAACGTCCAGTGTTGGAGCACTCACAACTTCTGGAGGCAACTTGTGTTCCACTGATTAATTGTTCTAACTGTCAGGAAATTTCTCCTTAGTTCTAAGTTGCTTCTCTCCTTGTTTAGTTTCCACCCATTGCTTCTTGTTCTACCCTCAGGTGCTTTGGAGAATAGTTTGACTCCCTCTTCTTTGTGGCAACCCCTGAGATATTGGAACACTGCTATCATGTCTCCCCTGATCCTTCTTTTGATTAAACTAGACATACCCAGTTCCTGCAACCGTTCTGCATATATTTTAGCCCACAGTCCCCTAATCATCTTTGTTATCAGTGATGGTCATTGGTGAGGGTGAGGGTTCAATCTCTGAGCTTGTGGGTTGGTTTCCGAACGTTTTGTTACCAGGCTAGGTAACATTTCAGCAGAGTTTAGGGGGTGTCAGTGTTCTTCTGTTTATAAGGGCTTCAGGTGTGGGTGTGTCAGTTGGGGGTCTTGTGATGGGTCAACTGTGAGTCATCAGTACCATATTTTTTGGAGTACAAGACACACTTTTTCCTCTCCTAAAAGAGGCTGAAAATTTGGGTGCGTCTTATACTACGAATGTAGCCCCGCCCATTCGCCGGCCCCTACCCTTCAGCCTCCATGTGTCCTCTTCCTGGCTGCAGAGATTGCCACTGACAATGGCTTGTGTTTTTGGGCTCCGCGCGTTGCATTTTTAGCCTCCAAGCGCTCGCGCGGTGCCCAAAATGGCTACCCGGAACAGTTGCTGCCTTCTCTTACCCCTTCCCCGCTTTGTCTGCTTTAGTCACTGGAGCTCCCTCCGAGGATCAGCTGTGCTTTTGAAGCTGTTTTTCAGCCCAAACACGAGCTAAGCGATCTTCCATGCTTTGCCTGCTTTTCTAATTGCTGCTCCCTCGGACAATCAGCTGTGCTTTAGAAGCATAGCCCCAACCACCCCCAACCTCAAAACCAGCGAGCGAATGAATGTGCTGAAGCTGACCAGGCTAAGGACTAGCCAGATGAATACCTGGTATTACAGGTATTTCCCCCCCCCTATTTTTCTCCCCCAAAACTAAGGTGCGTCTTATATTCCGAAAAATATGGTAAGTCTTGTAATGGGTCTTGTGATAAGGCAATTACACCAAGTCAGGGTCATTGGGAGGTGAACTGCTGGTGGTGTGTGTGTGTGGGTTGGTTGGTTGAGGGTCGGTGCTGTTTCTGGTTGGCTGTGTGGTTGATTTGGATTCCGAGGGGGTTCTTAGGCTGGTTGTAGGTCAATTTGTCTGTTGATGGAATTGCTTGTGTACCGACACTAAACTCTGCTGAAGATGTTACCTAGCCTGGTAACAAAACGTTCGGAAACCAACCCACAAGCTCAGAGAATAAACCCACACCCTCATCTTACACTCGAGCTACAGATATTCACCACTACTGTAAATGGTCATTGGTATTATGCTATATACCAGTGATGGCGAACCTATGGCACGGGTGCCACAGGTGGCACGTGGAGCCATATTTGCTGGCACACGAGCCGTTGCCCTAACTCAGCTCCAGCGCGCATGTGCATGTTGGCCAGCTGATTTTTTGCTCGCACGGAGGCTCTGGGAGGGTGATTTCGGCCTCTGGAGTGGCGGGAGGGGAGCGTTTTCGCCCTCCCCAAGCTCCAAGAAAGCCTCTGGAGCCTGGGGAAGGCAAAAAATGGGCCTACTGGGCCCACTGGAAGTCAGGAAACAGGGCAGTGGGGGTGTGGCAAGTGGGATGCTTTGAATTATGAGTGTGGGCACACACATGCGTGCGATAGCACGTGCGCGAACTATTTTGGCACCCGAGGAAAAAAAGGTTCGCCATCACTGCTATATACCATGCTACCTTCACCACAGAATTGAAAGCTGCTTCCCCATCCTCTATTATTTTCTATGGCTCTTCCTAATGCTCTGTTGTTGAGCTGGCAGGGTGCAATAACTGAGGCGACACCGTGTATGCGCTAAAACATAACCTTTATTAACAACGAACTCAGTAACAACTAACTAACGATCTGAGGTAACGCTGTTTGACAGCTCCCTTTTATAGTCGGCTGTCAAACGGGCTGACCAATCACAGCCGTTCTTCATTCCCGCTCCTAGAGCGACCTCTAGCAGCATACCGGAACATTACAACATTTATTTATTTTACTTTGCTAGCATTTTCCTACTAGTGCAAGGTCTGCTCCCCCCCCCAGATCAACCAAGTATTGATTCATTGAGTGTGACAGGAATTGATTAACCGTCTTGTACCCAAGCTTGAGATCGTGGGCTGAGAGTGTGTGATTGGGCCCAAGGTCACACAGCTGGCTTTTATGACTAAGGCAGGACTACAATTCATGTTTCTAGCATGGGGCCTGAACCACTACCGGTAGACCAAACCAGCTCTCCGAGTATTTATCATACTGCTTGGCATTATCTTAATTGCATTCATCTGGACTTACTTTGAACAAACTTTATTACATATTATAATGCAAGAAACTATAGTTTATTTTTATGATTCTACTTAAAGCATATCTAACATGATATTCTTCTGGTAATGTCTTACTGATGAAGGGAAATATTTGTAGCTCAGGGTTAAAATCAGGGGTCTTTGGTATTTGCTCTCTGAACTTGGTTGTTTTCTTGCAGATGTTTCATTGCCCAAACTAAACAACCTCATCAGTGCTAGATAAGACCACTGATGCTGTTACCCTAATTATGGTAATGCAATGTCTGCAAGAAAAGAACCAAGCTCAGAGACCACCAAGGACCCCTTGAATGTCTCAGATCTTCACAAGCATAGCTCAGAATATAGCTGGATTTGTCCCTGGCTGCATGGATCCAGCATTCTCCTGCAGCAATTGATGGGCAATGAACATTATGATAAATGCCTTAAAGTCACTCTCTGAATCATGAACCAATTCAGGCATGCTTATAGATTTCTCCCCTAAATATTTAACCTAAAGGTTAAATATTTAGGACAGCTGAATGATTAAATCAAATTGAGACCTTTACTAATGCCATCCCAGGGTGTTACTATGGCACTCTGTTCTGCTGTCTTTCTATTATTATAGAGTCTCTGTGGAGTGGGCGGCATACGAATGCAACTAATAAATAAATAAATAAATTATTTTCAGAAATGAGGAATTCAGATTTCCAAGTAGCATATCTGGTGGAGTGGGTATCTCCTCATTTGTGTGGGCCTAAGGTAGATTGTTTCCTAAACTGAAGTAAAACTAGTCCATTTGGGAAACCTTCCTGGATTAGTTATTGCTAGCTGAATGTAGGAAGTGACCAGGCTGAGCCCAGGGAAACGCATCATCAGTCATGAGTCCCTGCGTGCCCACAAGAGAGTTAAATCCAGCCCAACCTGAATGCCTTTCTTAACTCCCGCTAATTTCCCTTGACTGTTAGTAGCTCAGATTCTTGTAGAGAGCTTAAGCTTGCAATAAATCTTTATACCCCTTTGAACTGTCTGAATGTCTTGATTTTCTCGAGGGTTGTCACTGAACATGGCATTTCCAAAACAGCAGTTAGGAATAGCCATGATCAAATGTAATCCGGAGCAAGAGGCAACTCAGTCTGGATAGTTTGTGTGCGAGAAAGCGAGAAAAGACAGCTCCTCCCTACTAGTTCCCAGAGTATATGCTTTTTGGGGCTAGTAGTTTGGAAAGCTTATGTTTATAGGTGAGGAACAATAAAGAAATCTGCTTGCAAGAACCACAATTTGTTTTGTGGTTTTTTTGGTTTCTGGAATACGACACTAGCAAACTGAACCCAGCTGGGTTCTTCCTGTTGAGCTATTTTACATGAAATGATGATCTCACTTTCTCTGATGCTAGGACGGACTCTGGAACACAAAAGGTGTGTCTTAAGAAAAAGAAAAGTGGTTGGATTATATTGTGACTTATGACTACAGGTACTGTAGTCCCGTTCTGCCAACCTAGCAGTTTGAGAGTACGCAAAAAATGCAAGTAGAAAAATAGGGACCACCTTTTGTGGGAAGGTAACAGCGTTTCGTGCACCTTTGGCGTTTAGTCATGCCGGCCACATGACCACGGACAGCGCTGGCTCCTTGGCTTTGAAACAGAGATGAGCACCGCCCCCTAGAATCGGGAACAACTAGCACATATGTGCGAGGGGAACTTTTACCTTTACCTTACCATAGTCCTTGACTTAAAACAGTTCATTTAGTGACCTTTCAAATGGAAAAAGTGACCTAAGGCCCTTTTTCACACTTATGACCCTTGCAGCATCCCCATGGTCATGTGATCAAAATTCAGACGCATGGCAATTGGCATGTATTTATAATGGTTGCAGTGCCCTGGAGTCACGTGATCATCTTTTGTGACCTTCTGACAAGCAAAATCAATAGGAAAACCAGATTCACTTAACAAACCATGTGGCTAACTTAACAACTGCAAACCATGTGGCTAACTTAACAACTGTGGCAAGAAAGATCATAAAATGGGTCAAAATTCACTCGACAACTTCTTTAGCAACCTTAGAAATGTTGGTCACAATTGGGGTCCCAAGTTGAGAATGACTTCTGCAGATTCTAGTCCTCAACAAGAGGTCAGCAACAAGGTTCTCCTGGAACTCATCCCTCTCTTCCTTGCAAATGGTGCTTCCACACAATGGCCAAGGGAATTTTGGACTCAGTTGTGGTCATAGGCTGAACACTATACCTGTATATCAGTGGTGGGTTCCTGCTGGAGCTGTCCGGTATGTAGCTCCGGTAGGGAGCGGCTGATTGCACAATTTGCGTGCGACCACTCTGGAGCCGTCTCCGCCAGTCCGTCACATGCATCGCCATCTTTTTCTGAGAATGTTTGGGTGACTTTGCTTCTGCGCATGCACGGAAGCAAAATTGCAATGAAATCTTGCAAGGGGACACGCACGCGAGATTTCAGCGAGATTTTGCTTCCGTGCATGCGCAGAAGCAAAATCGTGCCAAAATCTCTCTCTCATGCGCATCCCCTTGCAAGATTTTGGCTGCGCAGAAGCAAAATTGCACGAGGGGCCCCGTGTGCATAGTGAGCACGCATAGTGAGCTCGCATAGTGAGCGCGTGTGCCCAAAATATGGAGATGCGCGTGCAGCGCACCGGCATCGGTAAGCAAGCAACCCGCCCCTGCTGCATATGTTTATGTATATCCCTAGGAGAGGAAGAGTAAGTTGAAAGAAAGAGCAGCCACCAATTTATAAGCAACTTCACTTGTGTATCTAAGAACGGACCCTGATTCTTAATTTCAATGACAGATATTTCAGGATAGCACTGTCAGCTCGTTAAAGATTTACCATTGCCACATTAACCTTAATGCTCTCTTTTTATGAGCATGTTATTCCTTCCACAAGTCTAGCATTAGTCTTCACTACCGCTTATTTACAAGTTTCCCTAACGCTCTATTTCACTCACACAACAATTTCATTAGCTGTTCTTATAGTTTCTAAGTCTTCAGAAACCGCTTCTTTATATTTTCATTAACTGTCATTGGAAAACAGGGGTGTTCATCTATTCCAGGGGTGTCAAACTTGATTTCATTGAGGGCCGCATCAGGGTTGTGTTTGACCTCGGGGGCCCAGGGGGAGAGACCAGGGTGGGTGTGGCCAGCTTGGCATCACTGATCGAGGCTCTGTTTTCGGCCGCAATGGCCTCCTGCGGCCCTTCTGCCAGTGAAAACAGAGCCCGGGAGGGCCGTGTGCAGCTCTCCTGAGCTCCATTTTCACTAGCAGAGGGCTGCAGGAGGCCATTGCAGCTGAAAGCGGAGCCCAGGAGGCCCAAGCGTGGCCCTTCCCAGCTCCTTTTTCGCTGGCAGAGGCACTGCAGCCCGGTTCTTTTCTGTTTTCAGGGCGGGCCCATGTGCCTGATCTAAACACCCTGTGGGCCAGATTCGGCCCACGGGCCTTGAGTTTGACACTCCTGATCTATTCTGTATCTCATTTTTCCTCTGATTTGTAAAGTTTCTATGATTTCTAAAAAAACCCAAATAGGATGATATCTAAGTTAGGTTCCAACAGTTCAGTGTTTCTCAAGCTTGACAACTTTAGGATGCGTAGACTTCATTTCCCAGAATTCCACAGTCCACATACCTTAGCAATAGCAATAGCACTTAGACTAAAGTGACCAGATTTTTTTTTCTTCAAGCGGGACACCATTGACGGGGGTGGGTTTCTCCATTTGAGTTTTGCCCTCTGCGCATGCGCAGAACGCTGCGCATGCGCAGAGGGCAAAACAGCAAATGTCGGCGTCCAGGTGAGGTGGGGGGAGGGGGGAGGGGGGGAGGCGGGAGGGTGCTTGGATGCCTGCAGCTCGCGACAGGTAAGCTGCCTCCTTTCCCCGTCTCCCGCCTCCCGTTTGTTGCTTGCCAGCCCGGCCGAAGGGAAGGCGGGCTCCCGAAGCCTCCCCTCCTTTCGAGAGGCCTTTCCTCGCCTCCCGCCTTCCCTTCAGCTGGGCTGGCAAGCAACGAACGGGAGGCGGGAGACGGGGAAAGGAGCAGCCGGCAGCTTACCTGCTCCAAGCATCCAAGCCCCGCGGTCTCCCGGTCGCCCGCCCGGCCCCAGGGCAACGGCGGCAGCGAGGCGACGGGGGGAAGAAAGGGGAGGGGGACGAGGAAGGGCTGTTTGCGCCGCTCGTGACGTAAATTCAAAGCGGCGACGGCTCCTCGTCCCTCACCCCTCCCAACAGCAGCGGCGCCTCCGAGGGCGGGGCTAGGGATGGGGCGGGGGAAGGAGAGGAGGAGCAGCCTCCCTTCCCCCTCCCCCCAGCTTCCAGCCGCCGCCGGAGGAGTCAACAACGCGGGACGCCCGCCCGCCGCCAACGCTGCCCACAGCCGGCCCGAGCTGAGAGGCCTGCTCCCTTTCAGGGCGATTTTTTGAAAGAATGCCCTAGTCGGGCATTCTTTCAAGAAATCGGGACTTTTTAAGAGGGCGGGCGGGACGCGGAACAAATGGTGAAAAAGCGGGTGTGTCCCGCCAAAATCGGGACGTCTGGTCACCTTAACTTAGACTTATATACTGCTTCATAGTGCTTTACAGCCCTCTCTAAGTAGTTTACAGAGTTCAGCATATTGCCCCCAACAATCTGAGTCCTCATTTTACCCACCTCAGAAGGATGGAACGCTGAGTCAACCTTGAGCCGGTGAGATTTGAACAGCTGAACTGCAGCTAGCAGTCAGCTGAAGTAGCCTGCAGTGCTGCACACTAACCACTGCGCCACCTCGGCTCTTAAAGTTGCCAGCTTTGAGAAACACTGCAACAGATATTAGTCCATGTACATATCTGTGTGTTTATATATTGCAATGTTTTTTGGCTGAAGAAATCAACATGCTAATATTAAGGATTTTCGATATCTGTGCTGACAGATGTTTTAGCAAACATTTGGCAAAACTCAAAAATACAGCTTGAGAAAGATGCAAGTGTTTTCAAATACAGTGGTTTTGAGGAATAGCTTTCCTTTTCAGACCAATGTTATGATTGCTCTCTTTTCTTGAAATAAGAACTAAAATCAGCTTGCCAGGTACAAATACAAGAGCCAGACAGTTCCTGTTTTTGTGCCTGTGAATTGTTCAGAGATGCATCTCAAAGCAGCTCGTTCCATCTCTGAAGATGCCAGCCACAGCCGCTTTCAAAATGTCAGGACCTGAGAAAAGTAGGGCAAGACCATGAAGCTCAAAAGCTCATCACTACCTGCTTGATGCCAGCCATGAAAGCCTAAACCACCTTAGAAGAAATGAAAAAGGTATTTTAAAAGTTAAATATGACCTTTCTTTTTAACACTGAGCATTAGCTTTTCTGTATTAATTAAGCAATCACTCCTTTTAAGAGTAAACTCAGGTGCTAAGACTCTAGCTGAAAACAGGAAACAAAGAATTGGGTCAGTCTAAGCAAGTCCACACATCATAAAAGTTGTCAAGTTTGAGAAAGCAGAGGTCTAGGACAATGAAGGAGATGTGGACTCTGATGGCATCTTCAATGCCAACCAACTTTATTAGGGGGAATTTTTTTTTGTCCTAATAAAGTTGGTTAGTCTTAAAAATGCCCTAACAACATGAGTTAGCCATGAAGATGAGATAGCTTCAGAAGATGAGCTTGCCTACAGAAGAGGAGCTTGACTTGAAGATGAGCTTGCCTTCAGAAATTGTGAGTGCTGCATTACTGGAAGCTTTCAAAAGAAGGCTGGACAGCCATTTGTCTGAAAGAGTATAGGGCAGGGGTGGGCTTCAAAATTTTTAGCAACGGGTTCTCTGCCCGGTTGCTGGGTGGTTATGCCATGGTAGGTGTGGCCTAGTCGGCCTCTTGCACCATGGCTGGGGGTGGTGGTGTTTTCGCCCTCCCCGGAGGCTCTCTGGAGGTTGGAAACGGGCCCATTTCCGGCCTTCTGGAGCCTCCGGGACGCCCGTTTTTCGCCCTCCCCGAGCATCCACATGGGCCGCATGGAGACTCCTAGGAGCAGCGGTGGGTTGCTGCCTTACCGGTGCCGGTGCGCTGTGCATGCATCTCCACGCTTCGGGCGTGCACGCGCTTACTATGCGCGTGCCCACCTTGCACAATTTTGCTTCTGCGCATGCATGGAAGCAAAATCGCGCCAAAATCTCACGAGGGGACGCACGTGTGTGCAAGATTTCAGCGAGATTTTGCTTCTGTGCATGTGCGGAAGCATAATCTCGCCGAAATCTCTCTCGTGTGTGCGTCCCCTCACGAGATTTCGGCGCAATTTTGCTTCCGCGCATGCGCAGAAGCAAAATTGACCCAAAATCACCAGGGGAAAATGGCGACACGCGCGATGGACCGGCAGAGAGGGCTCCGGAGCAGTTGCACAATCCACCGCTCCCTACTGGAGCTGCCCACTGGGCAGCTCCGGCAGGAACCCACCTCTGCCTAGGAGGGGTGGGCGGAGCAGGCAGGGCCAGTCAGGAGTGGGATTTGTGGGTTTGCTGAACCATGCAGAATCTTCGCTAGAGGATCACCCGAACCCAGGCGAACCCGGAGCAGGGTCTCCTGCTCGAGCAGGGAGTTGGACTAGCAGACTTCCTAGGCCCCTTCCAGCTGTGTTATTCTACGATTCTAAGATGCTACCTAATTCTATGTCTATTTACCTGAAAATGGGGTCACAAACAGCATATTTGTGGATGTTTTCTCCCTGATATCGTAGGGAGTCTGAAATCACTCAAGCTGAATGTCAGAGGCAAAAGAAAACCAGACCATTTGGGAATGGAGAAGCAGAGAGCTGGGAATGCAATGTTTTTCTTGGAAGGAATAACTGGGACTGACAATATGCACATTTCATTAAATGTAATTGATTCATTCATTAATAACAAGACAGAAGATTCACCAACCAAAACATTTTAATTAGTTGAGGAGTAATATTCCTCTTTTTCCTATGAAAATGTTGCATATAATAGAAAATATGTAAGAAATCATTTTCAAGAAATATATATTCCCACTTTGCAAACCAAGTGCAGGTGGAATTTTCTTGATTTCTTTACCAGATGATTAAAGTGGTGAACGAGGATTCAAGTCTGCCCTTGGAAATACAGACATTCATTGAAAGATTTGGGCCTCCTCGCTCTCAGTTTGAGGAACTTCCCAGAGTTGTTGCTGGGAGAATAAAATGAGGGCATAGTTGCATGAAGCATGGGATATAACTTTAAGAAATCCATAAATGCACACTTTTTCTTTGTTTCTTTAATCAGAAATAGAAAAGCAGCTCTGCAATATAACAGATGAAGTTGGGCCCCATTCAGGGGTGGGTTCCTCCCGGTTCGGACCGGTTCACCCAAACTGATAGTGACCTGCTGGTGATGTCATGATGATGTCACCAAACCGGATTGGTCGGTGCCGGTCCATGGGCGCCGCCATCTTTTTTTTGAATTTTTTTGAATTTGTTTTTGAATTTTTTTGAATTTTTTTCTTCTGAGCATGTGCAGAAGCCCAGTTTCCAGCATTATGCATGTGGTTGCCATCTTGTTTTTTTCTATTTTTTTGAATTTTATTTTGAATTTTATTTTTCTTCTGAGCATGTGCAGAAGCTGAGTTTTCAGCACTGTGCATGTGGTCGCCATCTTGAGGAAGCGAATCAGCAGCGAGGTAAGTTAGAACCCACCCCTGCTTGGGTCCCCTCAACTTTTCAGTCCCAGAAAGCGGCTGAAAAATGTCCTTTTCCT
Source organism: Diadophis punctatus similis (assembly GCA_023053685.1). NCBI lineage: Eukaryota > Metazoa > Chordata > Lepidosauria > Squamata > Dipsadidae > Diadophis > Diadophis punctatus. Next base: position 66,359,839 of record JALIGW010000005.1, read on the forward strand.
GTTTTGGAGCCATGCACCATTTTCTGTCATTGCCTCCTTCCCATTTTTATTTGGTTTTCCCTCCCACCCTGAAAGCAAAAGGAAGTGAGGGGGGGAAGGGGGGAAGAAGAATCCGGGAGTGGGAAGGGAAGGGATTGGGAAGAATGACAACCTGGAGGGCTTCCCAGCTCAGGGAAGGCTTGGAGTCTGGAATCCAGAGTATGCCTTTCCCCTTCTCTCTTGCGGTACTTTAATTTCCAAAGCCCCCCCACTCCAGTCACATTCCCTAAAAATGGAGCTCTTCGTCCGAAGCAATTGGTGTGAAACGAAAGCAAGATTTAAAGGAAACAAAGTTGAGCTAGTTTGTAAGGAAAACAAGTACTGTCAAGGTTCAGTGGAAGCCATACTAATATTCCAAACTAATGAGTCTTAATGTCTGGTTAAAATGGGTAGAACTTCCATTTAAAGAAGAAAAGTATAGCTCAGACTATTGCTATGATTTTTTGCTCCTATATTCTGTTGTTTAGGTATAAATTTTGTTAATGTAGAAATTTTATTTAGAGCCTATTAAACAACAGAGCTAGCTGCCTGCCTGCAATCATGTGTATCTATTAGGAGTAAATCCACTGAAAGAGAGTAGCCTTATCGCCAAGTAAATATGCATAGGCTTTACATAGTTGAGAGATAGGGTATTGATTAGTATCAGGTGTATTCTAGAGAGAAATGAAAACTTCTGTAACAACAGATACTTTGTGCCCAGACCAGATAGGTGTGTGTGTTTGTGTGTGTGAGAGAGAGAGGGGGGGGGGGAGAGAAAGAAAGAAAGAAAGAAAGAAAGAAAGAGACAAAAAAGGAAAGAGGAAGGGAGAAAGAAAGAGAAAGAGAGAAAGAGAAAGGAAGGAAGGAAGGAAGGAAGGAAGGAAGGAAGGAAGGAAAGGGGAGAGAGATAAGAAAGAAAGAAAGAAAAAGAAAGAAAGAAAGAAAGAAAGAAAGAAAGAAAGGGAGAAAGAAAGAGAAAGAAAGAGAGAGAAAGAAATAAAAAGAAAAAGAAAGAAAGAAAGAAAGAGCAAGGAAGAGAGGAGAGAGAGAGAGAGAGAGAGAGAGAGAGGGAGAGGGAGAGGGAGAGGGAGAGGGAGAGGGAGAGGGAGAGAGAGAAGAGGAAGGAAGTACCACAAACCCTGGCACTAGATGTGGCTTTAGAAGACACTTTGAAACAGCACAGCAATTTAGGGCTGGAAGACATCTCGGAGGTAATCTAGTCCAATCCCTTGCTACAGCAGGAAACCTTACATTGTCTGGATTATTTTGGTGCCTCTAACAAAGAGGAAAATTGCCAGGAAGGAGAAGGAGTTTACTAGGGCAAGGCTGCCATGCAGAGGAAGGCAGAGATAGTCCTTGACTTATGACCACAATTGAGTCCATAATTTTGGTTGCTAAGCAAGAGCATTGTTAAGTGAGTTTCACCACATTTTACTCAATCCATGACATCTCCTGGCTCTAACAGTCATGTGCAAACTAGGAAAGTACATCTGAAGGCATGTGTAATGTTCTAATGTACAGAAGTTATGGTTAAATGTGTGGCAGAAAGTGGACTCTGGGTATGTTTTTCCAAATGCAGTAAGTGAGGTTGAATGTGTATAGTTTTAGAAGAGGTGTGTGTGTGTGTGTGTGTGTGTGTGTGTGTGTGTGTGTGTGTGTGTGTGTGTGTGTGTGTCTACATACACATGCAGTATATATAGTAGATAATGTACATTTTTGTGTGCCTGTGTGTAATATGTATGTACACATATGGCATATATACATAGGATTAAATAGTATATTTTGGATGTTCAGTAGTAGTAAATAGATAGGGAAATTGTATCTCGTTGAGGCCTTTGAGGTAAGGAGAGGCCAGGCACCCTAACCCTAACCCTAACCCTAATTCTAACCCTTGACGTGAGTGATGTCAAGTTGGCCACACCCAACCAGTCACATGACCACCCAGTCACATGATCACCAAGTCACCCCCACCCAGTCACATGACCGCCAAACCACTCCCACACAGTCACATGACCGTCAAACCACTCCCACACAGTCACATGACCGTCAAGCCACTCCCACCAATCAAGCCACGCCCACAAAAGTAGGCCACGCCAGAGTGCCAGCAAAAAAAAATTGGAACCCACCCCTGGCCCCATTTAACATATATTCTATAATAGGATGTCCATAGAAAAGGGCCAGGCTTACATGATAACACTGTGATGTCGCTTATCCTCCTGAATGCTATCCAGAAGAGCCATGCCGAATTGGCCAAGGCCATCACATTGTTTTTTGATTCCTAGTGACCACATAGATCAGGGGTGGCCAAACTATGGTTCTTTGAGGACCTGTGGACTTCAGCTCCCAGAATTCCTGAGCTAGCCATGCATGCATGGCTAGCTCAGGAATTCTGGGAGTTGAAGTCCACAGGTCCTCAAAGAACCATAGTTTGGCCACCCCTGACATAGATTTTCTCCTAGAAAACAATCAATCCTTAACCTGTTCTTTCAATCTCCCAATGCTTCATTCCTTGCAACTAACTGAGGTAAAACTCCAGTGTTAATTAAAAGTTTCCTGGTTCCCCTTCCCATTTGACTTGTTTGTGTATACAGTAGATTACTGTATATATACACACAAGAGCCATGGTGGCACAGTGGTTAGAATGCAGTACTGCAGGGCTAACTCACTGGTTACTCCAGGAGTTCGCTCAAGGTTGATTCAGCCTTCCATCCTTCCGAGGTGGGTAAAATGAGGACCCAGATTGTTGGGAGAAATAGGCTGACTCTGTAAACCGCTTAGAAAGGACTGTAAAGCACTGTGAAGCGATATATAAGTCTAAGTGTTATTGCTATTGCTATTACTGTAAACAAGACATTCCCAACATGGTCAAAGGTGCTGTCGCTCGACTGAACAACAGTTCATTTAGTGAGTGTTTGAAGTTACAACGGCACTGAAAAAAGTGACTTATGACCATTTTTCACACTTATCACCATTGTAGCATCCCCATGGTCATGTGATTTACATGACAACTGATTCACATTTATGATGGTGGCAGTTTCCCAGAGTCATGCGATTCCCCTTTTGCGACCCTCTGACAAGCAAAGTCGATGGGGGAATCAGAGTCACTTAACAACCGTGTTACTAATTTAAGAACTGTGGCAAGAAAAGTCGTAAAATGGGACAAAACTCACTTAACACATTTCTCACTTAACAACAGAAGTTTTGGGCTTACTTGGGGTGGTAAGTTGAGGACCAGGCTTCGATGTTCTTTCAGGTCTCCCAACGGTGCACTCATTGCAACTGTAACTGAGGTTTGTTGTAAAACTCCTATGTTAATTAAAAGTTTCCTGTTTCCCTTCTTGACTTCAGTAGTTTACAGTACTGTAAATCCGACATTCCCAACATGGCCAAAGTTGCTGCCCCTGTAGATTTATATGTCAGGCTTCCATGACTGGAACTTGGCAGCTTATCACAGATCTCTTGACACTTCCCTGCACCTTTAGCTCCATTGCTTGATTAGACTTGGCAGAAGGCTCACCCTGTAGGGCTCAGCTAAATAAGAACCTTTATTGAGGGCAAGTACAAAGCCATACAAAGCTGCTGATTGCTCATATGGCCAGTGAGAGAGGGAAAATAACTTTTGAATCCTTAGTAGTTCCAGTTGGTTGTTTCTTCCTTTTGTCCTTCTCCACAAATTAACAGACTCCTGGCCCGGAGTTTGGTAGACCTGAAGCCAAGTGGTTAATGTATACCATCCAGGGGTGGGTTCCTCCCTGTTCAGACCGGATCACCCGAACTGGTAGCGACCCGCTGGTGACGTCACTGTCAGTGCCGGTCGGTGCGCGCCACCATCTTTTTTTGGATTTTGTGCAAATTTTCCCCTTCCGCGGCTTGAAAAGAGCCCTCCCGCCCTCCTGTGGGTGAATTCTGACCTTTATTTCTTCACCCGAAGCACAGCTGATGAGCTCTTCAGCTGTGTTTCGGACTCATTCCTGCTTCTGAGAATGCGCGGAAGCCAAATCGCACGAGGGGACTCTCGCGCGCAAATTATCGCGATGCGAACCGGTGGCGAAGGTAAGTGGAACCCACCCCTGATACAATCCCTGGCCTGAGAACTCCACTTCAACTCTCTTCATATTATGGACATTGGAGCCCAAAGGCTCTATTATTGGGGAAAGGGAGAAAACCAGAAGGTTCGGATGGAGGATGTGACCAGGGGCGGGTTCCTAATTTTTTTACTACCACTCTGTGGGCGTGGCTTATTTTGTGGGTGTGGCTTGCCAGCCATGTGACCGGGTGGGCGTGGTTTCTCAGACTGCTGAAGGGAGGGGAACTGAGATAGGTCCTGCTGCCCATTCCCCCTCCCCTCAGCAGCTCGAGAAGCCTCAAACGTGCGAAAATGCCTAGGATCATCACCGCGCATTCGTGGCTTCTCGGACTGCTGAAGGGAGGGGAATGGAGATAGCTCCTGCTGCCCGTTCTTTCAGCGTCTCACGCGCTCCCTCAGCCATCCTCCCCTGCTTGGACTCACTGTGGGGTAGGAAGGCAGTGCATGAGCATGCTGGAAACTCGGCTTCTGGGCATGCGCAGAGGAAAATTTTTAAAAAATATAATTTTTTTCCCAAAAAACTGACGGCGCCCATCAACCAACCGCACCGGTACTGTGACGTCACCAGCGGGCCGCTACTGGTGCTGTAGAGTGGACCGCACTGGTAGGAACCCACCATTGGATCATGTGACCCAATGAGGCAGTGGCTATTTCCACTGTCTTCTCTAACATTTGTAGATTGCAAAAGGAAAAAAAAAAAGGGGGGGGGAGGAAATTGAGGAAGGAAAGCTGCCCCATGAATCAGGGGCACAAACCTACCTTGCAGCTTCAGAATATCGCTCTAAGCATCGGAAGATGGCAGCTTGACGAAGATGGTTGCGGAAATAGGCAGGGTTCAGAATTACACTCCTTCGAAAAACAGCAAACAAATGTTTAGGTCAAAGACCTCAAGTGACATAATATGGTAGAACCTTTTAACATCTAACTCTGGGGTGTACAGATGGTCCTTGACTTACAACTTATCACATAGCAGGTTACAACATAAGTACTAAAGGTACTTATGACCCATGATTTGAAGTTTCAATGCCATGATCACCTCACGGCTGGACTACTGTAACACGCTCTACATGGGGCTACCCTCAAAGAGCATCCGGAGACTGCAATTGGTACAGAATGCAGCTGCGCAAGCTGTGGTGGGTGTGCTGAGATACACCCACGTAACACCTATCCTCCGCCAGCTGCATTGGCTGCCTATTAGTCTCTGGTGTTAAACCAATTTAAGGTGTTGGTTTTGACCTTTAAAGCCCTACATGGCTCAGGACCAGGTTACCTCCGGGACTGCATCCTACCACATACCTCCCTACGACCAGTTAGGTCCTACAGAGTGGGCCTCCTCCAGGTCCCATCAGCCAAACAATGTCGGTTGGCGGGTCCATGGGGGAGAGCCTTCTCTGTGGGTGCCCCATCTCTCTGGAACCAACTCCCACCAGAGATCCGGACTATCCCCACTCTACTGGCCTTCCGCAAAGCCGTAAAAACATGGCTCTTCCGGCAGGCGGGGTGAAGAAGAAGAAGATCGGATTCCCACTGAATGAATGGTTTTTAAAATGATGTCATGTTTTTTAAATTGTCATGTTTTATTGTATTGTTCTTATTCCTGTTGTACGCCGCCCTGAGTCCTACGGCATTGGGCGGTCTATAAGAACTTTTAATTAAATTAAATTAAATTAAATGATCGCCCCTCTGTGGTCACATGATCGCATTTTCGGTGCTTAGCAACCAGCTTGCAGTTATGGTTATTTTCAGCATTCTGTAGTCAGGTGACTGTAATTTATTATTTTTTCCCCCCTGACCATTTCCCCCCCTACCCATTTTGTCTGCCCATTGCAGACAATAAGTTTGCTTACAGACCATGAGAATCAATTTATGACTGACACATTTGTTTAACGACTGTTGCAAAAAAAATGTCACAAAAATCAAGTTGGGCACTTGGGTGTCTTGACTTTCAACTATTGTGACACAGTGTGTGACAGCAACCAAAAAAGCTAATACAATCCTTGGTTGTACAAACAGAGGGATAGAATCAAAATCATGTGAAATATTAGCACAGCTTTATAAAGCTTTAGTAAGGCCACACCTAGAAGACTCCATCCAGTTTTGGTCACCACATTACAAAAAAGATGTTGAGACTTTGGAAAAAGAGCAAAGAAGAGCAACTAGGATGATTAAAGGCCTGGAGACAAAAACATACGAACAACGGTTGCAAGAATTGGGTATGGCTAGTCTAGAGAAACTAGACTAGGGGTGATAGGATAGCAGTATTCCAGTATTTGAGGGGCTGCCACAAAGAATAGAATAGAATAGAATAGAATAGAATAGAATAGAATAGAATAGAATAGAATAGAATAACAGAGTTGGAAGGGACCTTGGAGGTCTTCTAGTCCAACCCCCTACTTAGGCAGGAAACCCTACACCGCTTCAGACAAATGGTTATCCAACATCTTCTTAAAAACTTCCAGTGTTGGAGCATTCACAACTTCTGGAGGCAAGCTGTTCCACTGGTTAATTATTCTAACTGTCAGGAAATTTCTCCTTAGTTCTAAGTTGCTTCTCTCCTTGATTAGTTTCCACCCATTGCTTCTTGTTCTACCTTCAGGTGCTTTGGAGAATAGCTTGACTCCCTCTTCTTTGTGGCAACCCCTGAGATATTGGAACACTGCTCTCATGTCTCCCCTAGTCCTTCTTTTCATTAAACTAAGAAGAGCAGGTCAATTTATTTTCCAAAGCACCAGAGGGCAGGACAAGAAACAATGGATGGGAACTAATCAGGGAGAGAAGCAACTTGGAATTAAGGAGAAACTTCCTAATAGTGAGGACAATTAACCAGTGGAACAGCTTGCCTTCAGATGTTGTAGGTGCTTAATGACTGGAGGTTTTAAAGAAAAAACTGTACAGTCATCTATCTGAAATGGTATAGGGTCTCCAGCTCTATTCTGATTGATTGATTTCCATTATGGTCATAGGCCAAGGACTACCTGAATGTTGGCTGTACAAATAGACCTCCACTTACAACCATTTGTTTAGTGACAATTCAAAGTTACAATGACATTGAAAAAGTGTCTTATGACCATTTTTCACATTGCTGCAGCATCCCCATGGTCACATGAACAAAATTCATGTTGCTGCATGATCACATGATCAACATTCGGGTCCTTGACAACCGACATGTATTTATGACAGTTGCAGGATCCTGGAACCATGTAGTCACTATTTGTGACCTTCCCAGCCAGCTTCCAACAAGCCAACTCAAAGGGGTGTGTGTGGGTTTGCTTCAGTGTTTCACTTAACAACTGCAGTGATACAGTTAACCATGGCAAAAAGGTTGCTGTGACAAAATGGGATGCCACTCACTTAACAAACCATCTTGCTTAGCAACAGAAAATCTGCCTCAATTGTGTTAGAATATTCATGAACTGGGAGAGCCATGTTAGACAATGAATAGGCATAGCAACTAAGTCAGCCAATGGGAGCAAACCACTTCTGAGTCTGTGCAGAGAATCGAAATTGAAACTTAAGCTTAAGGCTGGGGGTGGCTCCAGTCCCCACTCTGCTCTCCTGTCCTCTCTGAACTCTGAACTAGAAGCTGCTTGTGTTTTACTTTCAACTCTTGCTACATGAAGAAGAACTCTGCTAATGGTATTGTAAATATATATATTATTATGTTTATAAAGAAGTTTATGAATCCAGCTGAATCAGTCATCTGTGTATGCTTTTGGTTTTGACTTTGCAACAAACTTTAATAAACTGCGGCCCTAAGTCGAGGGCTACCTGTACATAAAGATAAATACAAAATATTATCCAACAATTCTGAATTTGATACAAGAGAATCCTTATATCCAAATAAGCAAACATACAGAGGTAATGACAACTATACTCATTCCTACATTTTTTTTTCTTTCGTCCAAATCCCAGACAATTCTTTTTCCCCCTGGGTCACAGTACTCTCCCAGTAAGAAAGAAGCCCTTTGTTAAAAACCAAACATTAGCTACTGCAGTCTCACCAAGTCCAATTTGTCTGTGTGTGTGTGTGTGATTTTTACAATAAACTTGCTTAGAGACAGGTTAACAAACTGGCTGATTGCTGGGCCTCTCGCAAAAGATTTTAAAGGTGATTATTGCTTTTCCAAGCTGTTGTCAACAGTTGATAATAGCTATATTGATTTCCCCCCTACCAGATTGGCTCAACCATTGGTAAGCAATAGCACTAGTACTTAACCACACATTTTCTACTGTCAAAGCCTGTTGTGTTCTGATAGGGGTAAACACACAGGGACGTATGACCCAATGATAGATAATGTCAACAAATTAGCTTTCAGGAGGTTTTTTTTTCCTTTTCAAAATTATTCTTTTACTACCTTAAGAGGATCTCTTCTACAGCTCTTAACCCACTTTCCTTGTGTTTCCTGGAAGAATATGATAGACCTGACATTTTAGAGCTGAGATCTGTAAGCTACTTTTGTTCATTTGAGAGTTTTAAGGCTTATCCAGATGATTGTTCAAGATGTGCCCGGACCACGTTTAAGCCTTGACAGCACTGTCTCAAGAGGCCCCGTGAAAACCAATAGCCTACAATTTTGTTTACAAGATATGCGGAGGGGGAAGGAGCAGCTTTAATGCAAAGGACAAACAAGAGAGAAAGGGCTTTGGTGTGCAAAGTACAAAGCTTAATTCGCCTTCCTTCATATTGCAACTTAATTTTCATGGGTTTAGTCTGGAAAAACAAATGCAAGAGGCTGGTTTATGTCAGACAGGGTCAGACTTCTTAAAAGCAAAACAAATATTCTGCAAATGTATCCGACACTGAAATCCTTCCAGCTCAGTGACTTTTTCAGTCCAAACAATCATCAAGAGTCAACACTGACAAAGGGATGCATATACACACAGAGACATGCACACACAGTGTTAAGTAAGGTTCAATTGCAAACCTAGCTGACTTTTCAGTATGGAATAATTTAAACCACCATACTTAATGTGAGGATTTAATCCATTTAATCTCTTACTTAATGCAGCAAATTCCATGGACCTTCCATGCCTACAAAAATGTATCTGCCTCCTTTTTGCTCATAATCGTATTATGAGAAAGATTGGACTAACTAGATCTGGTCTGTCTGTGATTTCTCATTAAGATATTCTTCCAAATATTATTTTGCCCTTTTATAGGAACCAGTATCTTAAGATAATTATTCGCAAAACAGACTTTGGCTTAAACTGGTTAACAAACTTCAATGGAGTCCTGGTTTAATAGAAAGAAAGAAAGAAAGAAAGAAAGAAAGAAAGAAAGAAAGAAAGAAAGAAAGGAAGGAAGGAAGGAAGGAAAGAAGGAAGGAAGGAAGGAAGGAAGGAAGGAAGGGAAGGAAGGGAAGGGAAGGGAAGGGAAGGGAAGAAAGAAAGAAAGAAAGAAAGAAAGAAAGAAAGAAAGAAAGAAAGAAAGAAAGAAAGAAGGAAAGAAACTCAGAGGGGGAAAATTGTTTGATCATGTTACTAAAAAGTGGAGTATAAAATCCAGAATCTGAAAGAATGAGAATCCATATTATATTACATCTCCATATATGAAGTCTTTAACTTAACAAATTTCAGACTAAAATGCCTTGGTGCTAGTGATTGGGCCTTCTTACTTCTGTTCTCATAAAAATGTAATACTTGGTTAATCCAGATTGGAAGTAACACTCAACATTGTATAAAATAGAAAAGTAGTGGCAGGAGAATTCAAAGCAATATCAAAGCAAATGTGATGTAAAGAAAACTTATGAAAATGCTAGGTGTTACCAATAGCAGATGGAAGGTCCATCTGATTATGTGGGAAACGTCCAGGATGTGAATGTTTTAGAACAAAACATTCTAAAACAATGTTTTAGAACAAAAAATGTTAAGTGCCTAAAACTAGGATAGTTGCACAAAAGATTTCACAAGCTAGAGATGTGGTCGAAATGGTTTCAGAATAGAATAGAATAGAATAGAATAGAATAGAATAGAATAGAATAGAATAGAATAGAATAGAATAGAATAGAATACTTTATTGGCCAAGTGTGATTGGACACACAAGGAATTTGTCTTAGGTGTATATTATCAGAGTTTGTTGCATAAATCAAAACCAGAAGCACACACAGATAACTGATTCAGCTGGATTCATTAACTTCTTTATAAACATAATATATATATATATATATACAATACCACAAGTAGATTATTTCTTCAATGTAGCAACAGTTACAAGCAGCTTCATTTTCAGCAGCAGACAAGCTTTCAGTTCAGAGTTCAGAGAGAGACAAGAGAGTACAGAGTGGGCTGAGCCACACCCAGCCTTCTAGTTTCAGTTTTGATCTGCACAGACTCAGATGTGTTTAGCTCCCATTGGCTGACTTAATTGCTATGCCTATTCATTGTTACCATTGGCTCTCCCAGTTCATGAATAACCTGACATATATGCTCTCAGTGTACATAAGGAGAATAAAATACATTCATCAATAATAAAAAGATACAACACTTAGTGATAGTCAAGGTTACTAATAAGCTATCAAATCGTATTAGGAAACAAGTAAAAACAATATAAATTGAAAGATAAAAGCATATGGTTATAGTAATAAGTGGTAATAGATAAATACTAGTAAGGAAGAGAATAATAATAGTAATACAGTCTTAGTAAATTATTTGACAGTGTTGTGGGAATTAGTTGTTAAGCAGAGTGATGGCATTCAGGAAAAAACTGTCCTTGTGTCTAGTTGTTCTGGTGTGCAGTGCCCTATAGCATCGTTTTGAGGGTAGAGGGGGTCCCCCACGAAGAAGAGGGGGTCAAATTATTCTACAAAGTACTGGAGGGCAGGACAAGAAACAATGGTTGGAAACTAACCAAAGAGAGGAGCAACCTGGAATTAAGGAGAAACTAACAGTGAGGACAATTAACCAGTGGAACAGCTTGCCTCCAGAAATCGTGGGCGCTCCATCACTGGAGGTTTTTAAGAAGAGACTAGACAGCCACTTATCTAAAATAGTATAGGTTCTCCTGCTTGAGCAGGGGGCTGGAGTAGAAGACCTCCAAGATCCCTTCCAGTTCTATTCTATTCTATTCTATTCTATTCTATTCTATTCTATTCTATTCTATTCTATTCTATTCTATTCTATTCTATTCTATTCTATTCTATTCTACTCTACTCTACTCTACTCTACTCTACTCTACTCTATTCTACATGCAAATGGAAAGGACTCAGTTCAACTTGAATATTGTGACAGCATCATTATTTTACTTGAAGCAGCAGAAATAGTTTGAGGGACCAGTTATGGTCGTAAGGCATACTGTATGTCTTCTATCTTCCAGCCAAGGGAAAAGACAGAGATGCCATAAAACCAGCTGTGGTGCAGCTGCAGTCAACCCTAGGGTGTGTTGCTTAAATGTAGTTTCTTCTTTTTGCTTAATAGGCTGTTCCCATTTTTCAGATCTGAAGAAAACTGCTTGAAATCCTGGAGATTTGTTTTATTTATTTATTTATTTATTTATTTATTTATTTATTTATTTATTTATTTATTTATTTATTTATTTATTTATTTATTTATTTATTTATTGATAGCACTTTACTTATATACCGCTTCATAGTGCTTTACAGCCCTCTCTAAGCGGTTTACAGAGTTCAGCATATTGCCCCCAACAATCTGGGTCCTCATTTTACCGACCTCAGAAGGATGGAAGGCTGAGTCAACCTTGAGCCTAGTGAGATTTGAACAGGTGAACTGCTGAACTAGCAGTCAGCCTGCAGTCGCAGCATTTAACCACTGCACCACTTCAGCTCTTATTTATTTATCTATCTATCATCTATCTATCTATCTATCTATCTATCTATCTATCTATCTATCTATCTATCTATCTATCTATCTATCTATCTATCTATCATTATCTGTCTATCTGTCTGTCTGTCTGTCTGTCTGTCTGTCTGTCTGTCTGTCTGTCTGTCTATCTATCTATCTATCTATCTATCTATCTATCTATCTATCTATCTATCTATCTATCATCTATCTATCTATCTATCTATCTATCTATCTATCTATCTATCTATCTATCTATCTATCTATCTATCTATCTATCTATCTATATTTATTATTAGGTTCTTCTATGCCGCCCTACTCCCTAAGGACTTGTTGTGTCTCCATCAACCATACAAGGAGGACTAACAGTCTGACTCAATGTACAGCAGCTTTTAATATTTTTGTTCGCCCAAACAAAGTTTTTCAGAATGTAGCGAACATTGTCTGGTTTCATGTAGCAACCACCATCACATGGAAAACTTGTAACTGAAAGCTGATAGATGAATATTATACATTTTAAAACATCTCCTACAAACATTCTAAAAACACCACCAAACAGCAACAAAAATAACGAAGAGCGATGTATTGGTATTCTTGTGGAACGAAATGCTAATAAATAACATTACAAGGTTCCAGTGACAGCCATAATTCATTTTTCTCTGTATCACATATTTGTTATTACTTTATGCACGCCCATACATCTGAGTTAAGAGAACTATGCAAATCAAACTCCAAATGCAATTATTTGGCCTGTCTTTCCAGAATGTTTTCTTCTTGTCTCTCTTGAATAGCTCTACCCTATGAAATAGATTTTCAATTATTTTTTATTTTCTCTGAAGCTAAACACTATCCTCTATCAGTAAATCATTTGGTCAGCCCCGTAGCCAAACAGCCTTTGAAGAAGATATATTAAGCTTAGATATACATATATTGTATGTATGTATGTATGTATGTATGCATGTATGTATGTATGTATGTATCGGGTGAGTTGCTCACTTACCCAGACTGGTGTGCTGCTCCTCGTTTCTTCATGCTTCGTGCGCGTGCATGTGCGCTACACATGTGCGCTCATGCACCCCTTGTGCGATTTTGGTTCTGCACATGCACGGAAGCAAAATCGCGCTGAAATCTCACAAGGGGATGCATGCGCGAGAGAGATTTTGGTATGATTTTGCTTTTGCGCATGCACAGAAGCAAAATATCACTGAAATCTCATGTGCATGCGCGTCCCCTCGTGAGATTTTGGCGTGATTTTGCTTCCGCTCATGCGCAGAAGCAAAATCACCCAAAAATTAAAAAAAAAAAAGATGGCGATGGGCGCGACTGCCTCGTGGAGATGATACCGGAGCAATCGCGCGCAAATTGGGTCATCGGCGGGTCCCTACCGGAGCTACGCACTCGACAGCACCTGTAGGAACCCACCCCTGCTATGTATGTATGTATGTAAGTATGTATCAGGGGTGGGTTCCTTCCAGTTCAGACCAGATCGTCTGAACTGTTAGCTACTCGCTGGTGATGCAACAATGGCGTCATGGATCCGGTTCGGTCGGTGCCGGTCCGTGGACACCGCCATCTTTTTTGGGGAATTTTTGGTGAATTTTTCCGAGTTTGGATGGCTTCTCCTCTTCCGTGGCTTGAAAAAGAGCCCTCCCGCCCACCCCCGGGTTAATACTCATCTTTATTTCTTCGCCCGAAGCACAGTTGATCAGCTCTTCAGCTGTGTTTCGGGCTGAATCCTGCTACTGAGCATGCGCAAAAGTGAAATTGCACGGGAGGAATGCACGAACGTGCATGAGCGGAGCGAGTGCATGCGCATGAAACATCACGATGTGAACCGATGACAAAGGTAAGTGGAACCAACCCCTGGTATGTATGTATGTAGAATCAGACATAAAGCATAGAATAGGATGTAGGAAGGGACCTTGGAGGTCTTCTAGTCCTACAATCTGCTCAAACAGGAGACCCTATACCATTTCAGATAAATGGTTGTCTCCAGTGATGGAGCATCCACAACTTCTGAAGGCAAGCTGTTCCATTGGTTGATTGCTCTCACAGTTAGGAAATTTCACCTTAGTTCTAGGTTGCTTCTCTCCTTGATTAGTTTCTATCCATTGTTTCTCGTGTTGCCTTTTGGTGCTTTGGAAAATAGGTAGACCCCCCTCATCTTCGTAGAAGCCCTCAAATATTGGAACACTGCTATCATGTCTCCCCTAGTCCTTCTTTTCATTAGACTAGACCAGGGGTGTCAAATTCAATTTTATGGAGGACCGCATCAGGGTTGTGTTTGACCTTGGGGAGCTGGGGTGGACGTGGCCAGCTCAACGTCATTGGTGTCGGGGGCACCTATGGTGCCCCAAGTGCTCTGCTGGCAAAAACGGGCTCCTGAGCTCCCTTTTTTCTTATGACAGCCTCCTCTAACCCTCTGCCAGCAAAAACAGAGCTTGGGAGAGCCACCCGTGGCCCTTGTGAGCTTAGTTTTCACTGGCAGAGGCACCACGGGCCGGTCCTTCTTTGTTTCCATGGTGACCTTGCGGGCCATATCTAAGCACTCCGCAGGCCGTATCCGGCCCCTGGGCCTTGTGTTTGACACTCCTGGACTAGACATACCCAATAACTGTAACCATTCTTCATATGTTTTAGCCTCCAGCCCCCTAATCATTCTTGTTGTTCTTGTCTGCACTTTTTCCAGAGTCTCAACATCTTTTTTATATTGTGGTGACCAGAAGTGGATGCACTATTCCAAATGTAGTCTTAGTAAGGCTTTGTAAAGCAGCATTAGAACTTCACATGATCTTGATTCTATCCCTATATTAATGCAGCCTAGGATTCCATTGGCTTTTTTTGGCTGATGCCACACACTGTTGGCTCACTGAACAGAAGAAATAAGTATATATGTCCCTGTATACTTAAAAAAAAATCTAAATAAAAACTCTCCATTCATCCTCTTAAATGAGATAGCACTTCCCCACTCCAGAGTAATGCACAATCTGGAGGTCCCATTGGACCCACAATACTTATTTGAAAAATAGACACTAACTATGTCCTTTGCTCAGCTCCATCTGCTGCTCCAGTTACAAACTTTCTGAATCTTGGGGGCCTTCAGATTCTGACTCAAGGCTCAGCTGCGGCAATGCACCCTATGTTAGATTCACGCGTAAATGAAGAGGCGAGGCACAGGAACATTTCAGCACCTTTATTGTCTATTCACTAGAACTAATATGGACTGCCAGCAGGCTGCAGGGAAGCCGCTTTTAAGGGCTTCCCTGAAGCCGGCTGGCCACTGACAGGCATTTAATTCTCCCGCCGCTAGATTAACCAATCAGTGGCGGCTATGCAAATATCTACAACTACTGTCCGTACATAACACCCTACATGAAAACCTCTTGAAAGCTTCAACTGATCCAGAATGCAGTGATCTAGGCAATGATGTGTGTGTTTTGCCTATGCCCATGTGACACCTCTACTTTCTGAGCTACACTGGTTGCCCATCTGATTTCAGATGCAATTGAAGGTGTGTGATGTCACCCATAAACTCCGCTATGGTTGGCATAAGGCCAGTTTATCTGAAGGATTGTCTATCTCCCATGGTTTCTACCAGGCTAGTAGGTGCCAGCAGAATTGGCAGAATTAGCTCCTTTTAAAAAATTAAACAGCGCCATTGATTGGGACCCAGAAGTGTGCCTTCTCTGTTGCCTTGCCTGTACATTGGAATGAGAATCTTCTTAACTCCATGTGGCTCTCACCCTGTTGTCATTTGGTAAAGCCTTGAAGATTGGTTGTTCTTCCAGGTCTTGGGTTGAGATAGGTGGGGCCCCTTGTTGAGTGTGTTTACTTATTTTTGGGGTTTCTTTCTATATTAGGCCCAGATCCAATATTGTTTTGGCTTGTATTGATTTTTATGGCATTATATTGTAAGCCGCCCAGAGTTACTTGGAGATTGGTGGTGCCCAAATTTAAATGAATGAATGGATGGATGGATGGATGGATGGATGGATGGATGGATGGAAGGAAGGAAGGAAGGAAGGAAGGAAGGAAGGAAGGAAGGAAGGAAGGAAGGAAGGAAGGAAAAGGTCTTTGCTCAACTCACACGTGAGTAATGGAATAAATGCATTGAACTCAGTTTGGATCATATTCAGGGAGTTTTAATTTAGAACATTATGAATCACCATGGGATCTGTTGTTTTGGATCTGGTTGACATCACTGGATTTATTTGCTCTGCAAGCAATGAATTTTAGAAGGCAATCAGTCTCACTGCATAAGTTACAGAATTTTGAAGACAGAAAGTTTGTCTCGTTGTGCAGTAAAGTGTAGATTATTTTGATCCTGGGCCTAAAGTATGGTTGCTCTCTCTCTCTCTAATGAAGAATCTATCCATCAGCTGAGTCTCTGTTGTTGCCTCCTGTCATAACTTCCCTGTGGACAAACAGGGTTTAGTGTAAAAGTGATCAACAACCTATTGCCATCCCAAATCAGAGAGGTTGACTAGCCTAGATGAATGTTTTTCATGGTAGATTGTGACGTTTATCAATATAAATCTTGCTAATAATACCTTTGTGTATAAAACAAAATTCTGTTTATTAAAATTAGCATTTTCCTGCTCTCTTCAGGAAGGAAAATCCATGTGCAGAGAAATATCCTTTGCAGAATTTATTGCATACTGATTTACATTCTTGGATGCTTGTTATAATTGGTTTACAGAAGATACAATTTCTGGTGTTTCTTTCCTTGATTTATGACTCTTCTTTTTCCATGGAAGATTTAAGTGACATGCATTGATGTGTGTTATCTATTTGTTGGACTGAAAACAGATCGAGCTGCAGATGGAAGGTGTACTTATCCACAGCAAAAGGTATGAAACCAATAAAGAAGAGCTGAAGTGGTGCAGTGGTTAAATGCAGCCATTGCAGGCTGACTGCTAGTTCAACAGTTCAGCTGTTCAAATCTCACTAGGCTCAAGGTTGACTCAGCCTTCCATCCTTCCGAGGTCGGTAAAATGAGGACCCAGATTGTTGGGGGCAATATGCTGAACTCTGTAAACCGCTTAGAGAGTGCTGTAAAGCACTATGAAGCGGTATATAAGAAAAGTGCTATTGCTATTGCTATAAAGAAGAATATTTGTAGCTCAGGGTTGAAATGACGGGTTCTTTGTGCTCTCTGTACATGGTTGTTTTCTTGCAGATGTTTCATTACCCAAACTAGGTAACATCATAAGTGCTAGTGTCACTAGCACATCATCACTAGCACTGATGATCTTTCCTAGTTTGGGTAATGAAATTTCTTCAAGAAAACATCGAAACTCAGAGAGCACCAATTCAATACATCCAATAGTTAGAAGCAGAGGTGGGTTCCTCCCACTTCAGACCAGTTCTATGGAACCGGTAGTAACTTGGCAGCCTGGGTTGCTAGAACCGGCAGCGACCCAGGCCTGCCACCCCCCCGAACCAGCTCTCTTGGCGGTGCCATAGGCGCTGCCATCTTGTTTTTTGCTTCTGCGCATGCACAGAAGCTGGATTTTTAGCACTGTGCATGCGCCCGCGCGCCAGCGCAGCGCATCAAGGAGTGAACCGGCAGTGAAGAAAACCAGAACCCATCCCTGGTTAGAAGCTTATACATCCAATAGTTAGAAGCTTATAGCTTTAGTTTGGCAAGATTCTGTCCCTTAGGGGTAAGCAAATAAAGGACTGAACTTGACTGAATGTCACAATGTAGTCCCTGATACCACTTTCATTGCCTACCATAGTATTTACACTGACTTACTGATAATTAAGCAGGAGGGGGTCCACAAACAGTCCTGATCTATATTGACCCATATTCCTTGGAACCCCATTCCTCCAAAGATTAAGGCAGGTCCAACCTTCATGGTTGGACTGTCTGTAAGCTAGGGAAGCCTGATCTTTTCCAGAGGGCATGTGGATGTCTTAAATAATTGAGCCATTGTGCGGACTATATTTGCTATATTTGTATTACGTAGGGTTATTTTTTTATCATTGATCTTGTTATTGATTTTTCAATGTCTAATATGTTTCTTTTGACATAAACCAATGGGTATTGATTCAATTATAGTGGCAGATAAGCTTAAAAAATAAATACATTAAATACCGGTAGTCTTTGACTTATGACCATTTGTTTAGCAACAGCACTAAAAAAGGGACTTGTGACTGGTCCTTATGCTTATAAGTACTGCATCCTGTTCTGGTCACCACACTATAAAAAATACATTGAAGCTCTAGAGAAAGTGCAGAGGAGAGCAACCAGGATGATAAGGGGACTGGAAACTAAAACGTATGAAGAGCAGTTGCAGGAACTGAGCTTGGCCAGTCTGGCAAAGAGAAGGACCAGGGGTGACATGATAACAGTGTTCCAATACATGAGGGACTGCCACAGAGAGGAGGGGGGGTCAGGCTGTTTGCCAAGGCACCAGAAGGCCAGACAAGGAATAATGGATGGAAGCTGACCAAGGAGAGATTCAACCTGGAAATAAGGAGGAACTTTCTGACAGTGAGAGCGATCAACCAGTGGAACAGCTTGCTTGCGGAGGTTGTGAGAGCTCCAACACTTGAGACTTTCAAAAGGAGATTGGACTGCCATTTGTTGGAAATGGTGTAGGGACTCCTGCTTGAGTGGAGGGTTGGACTAGATGACTTACAAGGTCCCTTCCAACTCTAATAATAATCTAATCTAATCTTATGACCATGGCAGCATCTCTGCAGTCATGGGATCAAAATTGAGGCATTTGGCAACTGGCATGAATTTACGATGGTTGCAGAGGTTGACAGTTGCAAGGTCACATGATCACTACTTGTGGCCATCCCATCCCTGATGAGTAATGGAAGAAACCGGATTCATTTAAAAACTGGACTGATTTATTTAATGACCACAGCAAAAAGGTCATAAATGATACTGTAAAGTAAGGACACTTTAGACTCAATCACATCTATCTGTTTGATAATATTTCGGGCTCTATTTTGCCCACAAACCTTGTATATATGGAACAATTAAAAAAATAATCATTGGCTGAGTAATAAAAACATGGACCTCTGAAATTGCCATTCTGAGTTTGAGTGAGAGCACTACGTATTCTCTGGCCTACCTCTGTGCTTGGATTGGTCCTTATATACCGTTTCACAGTGCTTTTACAGCCCTCTCTAAGCAGTTTACAGAGTCAGCATATTACCCCCAACAATTTGGGTCCTCGTTTTATCCACCTCGGAAGGATGGAAGGCTGAGTCAACCTTGAGCCTGGTGAGATTTGATCTGCCAAATTGCAGTCAGCTGGCAGTCAGCAGAAGTATCCTGCAGTACTGCATTCTAACCACTGCGCCACCATGGCTGTTGAATGTGTGCTTTGGGCTATTCTATGTGTAGTATTTATTTGGTGCCTAGTTGTGTGTGGCTTTTTAGTTGTTGATTGGGGTGTTGATTGCCAGTTATTAGTTCATTGACTGTTGTTTCCTACTACTGAATCCTTGGCTCCTAAGCACCTGATAGGTTGGTGGTAAATCAACACTCCTGTTGACTGATGAGATGCCCATTTCCTAGGCTTCAATAATTTCCCTGGATATTTTTGTACCTGCTCAGCCAACAATTTTAGTAGCTTTGAAATTGAATGTATGTTCTTGCTCATTGCAATGTGAGGCTACCCAGTGAGTTTGGGTTTCCTCGTCTGACTGCTCGCTCGTGTTCTTGCAATCTGATGGTTAGCTTCCTCCCCATCTGTCCTACATATTC